>JARQOC010000005.1:297914389-297939084 GCA_033576535.1 Allobates femoralis
GCTTGTGCCATCACCTGTACTCTAATGGTGGGTTTACACACACCAATCATTGTATCCAATATCTGAACAGATCTCTGGTTGCAGTGAAATCATGGACACATAGTTCCATTTTGTGGCTGTGTACAACATGGAGCAATCTGTCCATGATTTCACTGCAACCAGAGATTGGTTCAGATATTGGATACAATGATTGGTGTGTGTAAACCCACCATAAGGTGTAAGCTTCTCTCCTTGTGGAGAGTGACACACCTATCTGACCTGCCAGTAATGAGGAGACTTAAAAGCTGCAATGCTTCTCTGGGAAATAAAATATGCAAATTGTCTCTTCAGAGAGGAAGCAGACTTGAACTCTAATGCCACCTATTAGAAGTAGTAATAATAAAAATAAAATAACGACCCTTTAACAAGCTTTGTCATATGAGTTAGGACTTATATCACATCAAAATCTCCGTTTGCAAACATGGTGTTTTGCAATAATTGCTCCTTGTCAGTGCAATGTATCAGATCTGATCTGGCTGTATGAGAGGCTATGTGGGGTTATGAAAAGCTTACTACCAAGTCTTATGACAAGGCTCGTTAAAGGGCAATTTTTTTTACTTTTAGAATTGCTATTTCCAATAGGTGGCACTAGAGTTTGTCTACTTCCTCTATGAAGAGTAAATTTGCATATCACCTGTACTCTCATAGCTGTCACAGCTTTTACACTTTCTGGTTCATTGAGGCCCAGACTCACACCCAATGTTTCCCAGTCTTCTCACTTCAGTGACATCTCTAGACAGTCCAACTGGTTTTTCAACCACCTGTTACTTATTCTCAGAGTGGTCCTCCCATGAGTTCCTGTCCCCTATGAGCCAAAGGCCAACTACTTTGCTTTCCTCTTCAAGTTCACCGCTATCCATCTTCTACTTTCCAAATTTTACAAGATTTGTTATGGTGGGTTTACACGCTTCAATATCGTTGCGATATCGCAACTCAATGGCGCCGGAGCGCGCAATTAGTGCACGTTTCTCCCGCATCGCATTGGATGTTTACACGCTGCGATATCGGAATACAACGTCCGTGCGATGTCTACGCCCCAACCCAGGAACGATCCTTTAACATGGGAGTGAATGGGTGACGTTTCAAATCGCATCGTAGTTGTGCGTTTACACAGCACGATCCGACTCCAATCTCCCTTCAATATTGGGGCATTGAATAGCACGCTCATTCAATCCCCGATATCGCATTGACATCGTTCCTGCATCGTATTGGACGTTCACACCATACAACGCAGGAACGATCCCGGGTCCAACGATCGAACCACGTGACTTTTCATTGAAATCGTACTACGATATCGCAACGTGTAAACCCGCCATTAGACTGCAAGCTCTCTTTCCAACTCAGTAATTATTAATCCCATATGTTCAGTCTATGTGTGGAGAGATATGTCCTTTAGAGATGTCTGTCTGGATTTTATAATTCTTTTATAAACAGGGAGACTGGAGTTTCTGTCCTTTTCCCATGGTTAACCCATTGTTACCATACTCACAGTGAAGATCCACATTAATTTGCAGATATATTTTATCAATAAGTGTTCAACATTCACTTTGCCAACACAGCAGATCGGGGTATATTTTGGCTAGATTTAGCTCAGTTAGACAAAAAAATGCAGATGGTATAGAGGTGCAGGTGAGATGCTCTGCAAGACAGGGGATGGTATAGAGGTGCAGGTGAGATGCTCTGCAAGACAGGGGATGGTATAGAGGTGCAGGTAAGATGCTCTGCAAGACAGGGGATGGTATAGAGGTGTAGGTGAGATGCTCTGCAAGACAGGGAATGGTATAGAGGTGTAGGTGAGATGCTCTGCAAGATGAGGATGGTATAGAGGTGTAGGTGAGATGCTCTGCAAGATGAGGATGGTATAGAGGTGTAGGTAAGATGCTTTGCAGGACCGGATGGTATAGTGGTGTAGGTGAGATGCTCTGTAAGACAGGGATGGTATAGAGGTGTAGGTGAGATGCTCTGCAAGACGAGGAATAGTATAGAGGTGTAAGTGAGATGCTTTGCAGGACTGCGGAAGGTATAGAGGTGCAGGTGAGATGCTCTGCAAGACAGGGGATGGTATAGAGGTGTAGGTGAGATGCTCTGTAAGATGGGGATGGTATAGAGGTGTAGGTTGAGATGATCTGCAAGATGGGGATGATATAGAGGTGTAGGTGAGATGCTCTGCAGAACTGTGGGATAGTATAGAGGTGTAGGTGAGATGCTCTGCAAGATGGGGGATGGTAAAGAGGTGTAAGTGAGATGCTCTGCAGGGCAGAAGAAGAACATAGAATTGTAGGTGAGATGCTTTACAGGGTAGGATAATAAAGAATTATAGGTGAGATGCTCTGCAGGGCAGGGGGATAGTATAGAGGTGTAGGTGAGATGCTCTGCAGAACAAGGAACAGTATAGGTGTAGGTGACATGCTCTGCAGGGCAGTGGGATAGTAATATAGGTATAGGTGAGATGTTATGCAATACAAGGGAATAGTATAGAAGTGTAGGTGAGATGCTCTGCAGGGCAGGGGGATAGTATAGAGGTATAGGTGAGATGTCATGCAATACAAGGGAATAGTATAGAGGTGTAGGTGAGATGCTCTGCAGGGCAGGGGGATAGTATAGAGGTATAGGTCACATGGATGTCACACTGATGGTAGCTGATAAAAAAAATGCATAATTGCATCACACTCGTACCACAGTCGCATGGCCATACGGACAGCACTCGTGTGACTGTCAATCATCAAAATCCCTCTGATAATTCATACCTTAAGGCCGCGTTACACACAGCGATATCGCTAACGATATCTCTGCAATGTCACAGGTGTTTGTGACGTTGCAGCGACCTCGCTAGCGAAGTCGCTGCGAGTGACATGCCGCAGCAATCAACGATGAGCTCGCTGACTGCGGAATGGCCGGGACCATTTTCCCATCGTTGGTCTCCCGCTGTCCAACATCCATCGGCATGTGAGACAGGGACAACGACCAGCAATCCCCATTCTGCGCTCGAGACGTTGAGCGATCCCAGTGAGCGTCAGGGGACGCAACATCGGTATGTGGATCACCCAGTGTGACTGCAGACCAGCGATCACATAGCCATGTTCCAGCGATCCCGGCCAGGTCGGATTGCTGGTGGGATCGTTGAAACATCGCTATGTGTAACGGGGCCTTTAGTGTGCCTGTACCCTATAGGTGAGATGTTCTGTCAGGCAGAAGAATGGTATAGAGTTATAGGTGAGATGCTGTGCAGCAAAGAAGAATGTCAGCGGAAATTGCTCACATAGAATTGCCCACTAAGATGATAATGTATTAGACCTGCAGTCCCATGTAACTCCACAAATAATCCAGTGATACTCCTGTGAGTACAGATAACAGTGATGGCTCCTCTGAATTAGTGATGTGTCGTTCGCGAACGAGCCGACACATTGAGCCGCTCTTTGATGTGAATGATAAGAGCCAGCTCCTGACAGAGAACGAGCCAGAGAGCCGTGTTTTTTTTTTTTCTCTGCTGGCAGCTCCTGAGTGTGACTCTGGTCTGGGGGGAGCAGCCAGGAGTTAAGTGATGTGTACACAGAGCTGTGAAGCTCCTTCTCCTAATTAAAGATACACACACACACATTGTTTCTTCCTTAGGGCAGTGGGCACATGACCAGCAGTGAATGATGTCCTAGGGTTAACTTTCCTGACCTCATCTGGCATATATGGTCTGTGTAGGAGGAGAGGCAGCTTGTTATTATCAATGATCATCTCAGAGTATTAGGATTCAGGAACACTACAGGGAGAATAGAGATGGTGTTGGGGTAAGGAATATGATTTTAGGCAAAATGTGGAGAGATGTAGCTGCAACTTCAATAATTGTATACAGTATATATAGGAAGTCAGCACTAAGGCTGGCTGCACACTTGTGGACCCCGCCGCAGCTTCCTGCGGAGGGAATCCGGAAGCTGAGCGCAGGCACCATGAGTCCCTATGATTAACATAGGGCACCAGGTGCCTGCGCTCTGATGCAGATTGGCGTGCACTCCCATTCACTGCTATATGTGATTTGTGCACAGGCGTATACATGCGCACAAATCACACACTCTCATCCGCACCAGGAATGTGACATGTTGCGTTCCTGGTGCGGAAGAGAATGTATGACTTGTGCGCATGCATCCGCATGCATACAAATCATACATGGCAGTGAATGGGTGCGCACGCCAATCTGCATCAGAACGCATGTTGAACATAGGGACTCACGGTGCCTGCGCTCAGCTGGCTGATCCCCAGTCTGATGAGCCACAGTGTGAAATTTAGACCTGGCCCCCTCCCACCTCTCACACTCCACGTGTACGGACATTGGTCAGATGTATGGGCCCCGCGCATATATGTCCCTAAGGCTGCTTTCACATCAGCGGTTTTCGCTGATCGCGGCAGTTGCGGTGAAAAACCGCAACTGCCGCGATTACCGCATAACGGCCGCTCTTGCAGTTCACTTGCGGCAGGCCCCATACAATATCTATGGGGCTTGCGGCAGGTGCGGCAAGTGTGGTATCGGCAGTTGCGGCAGGTGCAGCCGCGAAAAACACGGTATGCCGCGTTTTTTCGCGACTGCACCTGCCGCGAGTGCCGATACCACACTTGCCTCACCTGCCGCAAGCCCCATAGATATTGTATTGGGTCTGCCGTAAGTGAACTGCAAGTGCGGCCGTTATGCGGTAATCGCGGCAGTTGCGTTTTTTTCACCGCAACTGCCGCGATCAGCGAAAACCGCTGATGTGAAAGCAGCCTTAGGGACATATATGCGCGGGGCCCATACATCTGACCAATGTCCGTACACGTGGGGTGTGAGAGGTGGGAGGGGGCCAGGTCTAAATTTCACACTGTGGCTCATCAATAATGCTAAAAGCACTCTTTACTGCTTCACTAGATACATACAAAGGTGTAGAATGAGGTCCTCACTGTACAGGAGAGGTTCTGTATTCATGACAGGCTGTAGCAGAGGATTATTCTAAAAAAGAGCCGTTTTTTGAGCCGAAAGAGCCGGCTCTTTTTGGTGAACTGAGCCGAATGAGCCGGCTCATCAAAAAGAGCCGGACTGCCCATCACTACTCTGAATCTGCTGCTGGTTTGGTTCTGTTGTTTTGGGCTGGTGGGAGGGAGGAGTAAGGCAGAATCACTGAGAGATGAGAGCAGACTGGATCTATCTATTGCAGATAATGACCGACTGCTACAAACCACAGATCTTCAGCATTTCTGCACTAGGTCAACTGTGATTCACAAGATGATCACAGATCATGTGAATCCTCACCTGCACCTCAAATATCAGAGATCTGAAACTTTGTGATGCTGCAAATGGCAGTTTTCTGTGTGGGCAATTTTCCATGTGGGCAATTTTCCATGTGGGCAATTTTCCTGTGGGCAATTTTCCATGTGGGCAATTTTCCGTGTGGGCAATTTTCCATGTGGGCAATTTTCCGTGTGGGTATTTTTCCATGTGGGCATTTTTCCGTGTGGGCATTTTTCCTGTGGGCAATTTTCCTGTGGGCATTTTTCCTGTGGGCATTTTTCAGGGAACCCCCCTCCATATCTTTACTGCCGGCAGTCTTACAAGTGTCAATATCTAATTACTGTACACCTAAAGAGATCTATTCACTTAGCAAAATAGGGACTTCTGAGTGTTGTCTGTATGAAATCGATGTCTCTCCTGTGGTTGTCCATGTGTCAGAAGGCTTCACAGGATCAGGTTATATGCATATAAGTCTATAAATGCTATGTACATGACTTAGTGTTGTTTTGGTCTCATTAAATGTCTCTCATTTCTTGTTTAGAACTGGGGGGCTGTGAAGGATGGTCTGCAAAACTCACAGATTCAAGAATTCTTAGACTCTTTGGATAAGTTTGTAGCAACTTTGTCATCAGCAAAAAATAATTTGGATGGAAAAATTGAGCTTAAAAAGGTGGACAGTGGCAATCTTCTGGAAAACTTGCAAAGTCCAGCAGACTTTATAGCTGCAGGTACATTCATGTTTTATTTTGGATGTTAAGTACTATTTATGATGAGCTGAAGGTAACAAATCTAAAAGGAGTCACATAATACACTTCCCTGCAGCCATGACTCTTATAAGAACCCATTATACTTTACATGTCTATGGACAAGATGTCATAGTAATAATGACAGCCCGGGAGTCTCTTGGTCACAACTCCTGTTCTTTGGTTCTTTGACAATATAGGTAGCCACGTACTGGGTACAATTGCATCAGTTCTATCAATTCCATCTGGATCCGTCTTCCCCACTAAGCATGCCCAGAATACACTGTTTTAACAAGAGAAAAGGGAGAAAAAGGTTCACCACTTCCTGGGGCTCAGGATGAATGTTCACGGCTGCAAGGGTCACGGAGAGTGCTGATCCACGGCTGGTGTGCTCAGCTGAGCATACAGTTGTGGCCAAAAGTATTGACACCCCTACAATTGTCAGATAATATTCAGTTTCTTCCTGAAAATGATTGCAATCACAAATTCTTTGGTATTATTATCTTCATTTACTTTGTCTTCAATGAAAAAACACAAAAAGAATTGTCCTAAATCCAAATTGGATATAATTCCAAACATAAAAAAAGGGGTGAACAAAAGTATTGGCACTGTTAGAAAAATCATGTGATGCTTCTCTAATTTGTGTAATTAACAGCACCTGTAACTTACCTGTGGCACCTAACAGGTGTTGGCAGTAACTAAATCACACTTGCAGCCAGTTGACATGGATTAAAGTTGACTCAACCTCTGTCCTGTGTTCTTGTGTGTACCACATTGAGCATGGAGAAAAGAAAGAAGACCAAAGAACTGTCTGAGGACTTGAGAAACCAAATTGTGAGGAAACATGAGCAATCTCAAGGCTACAAGTCCATCTCCAAATACCTGAATGTTCCTGTGTCTACCGTGCGCAGTGTCATCAAGAAGTTTAAAGCCCATGGCATTGTGGCTAACCTCCCTATATGTGGACGGAAAAGAAAAATTGACAAGAGATTTCAACGCAAGATTGTGCGGATGGTGGATAAAGAACCTCGACTAACATCCAAACAAGTTCAAGCTGCCCTACAGTCCGAGGGTACAACAGTGTCAACCCGTACTATCCGTCAGCGTCTGAATAAAAAGGGACTGTATGGTAGGATACCCAGGAAGACCCCACTTCTTACCCCGAGACATACAAAAGCCAGGCTGGAGTTTGCCAAAACAGCCTACAACGTTTTGGAAGAATGTTCTGTGGTCAGATGAGACAAAAGTAGAGCTTTTTGGGCAAAGGCATCAACATAGAGTTTACAGGAGAAAAAAAGAGGCATTCAAAGAAAAGAACACGGTCTCTACAGTCAAACATGGTGGAGGTTCCTTGATGTTTTGGGTTGTTTTGCTGCCTCTGGTACTGGACTGCTTGACCATGTGCATGGCATTATGAAGTCTGAAGACTATCAACAAATTTTGCAGCATAATGTAGGGCCCAGTGTGAGAAAGCTGGGTCTCCCTAAGAGGTCATGGGTCTTTCAGCAGGATAATGACCCACAACACACTTCAAAAAGCACTAGAAAATGGTTTGAGAGAAAGCACTGGAGACTTCTAAGGTGGCCAGCAATGAGTCCAGACCTGAATCCCATAGAACACCTGTGTCCAAAGGGTTAACAGAAAGTGCTGGGTTTCATAGATCCACCGCGCTGACCTCCAGTGAAGACAAACAGAGTGATGTATAAAACTCTGTTTAATGGGTAACTTGCCTACCGGTTTCGTGATTTCAGTTATCACTTCATCAGGGCATCACCTGTGGAGAGATCTAAAAATGGCAGTTTGGAGAAGGCACCCTTCAAATGTCAGGGACCTGGAGCAGTTTGCCAAAGAAGAATGGTCTAAAATTCCAGAAGAGCATTGTAAGAAACTCATTGATGGTTACCGGAAGCGGTTGATCGCAGTTACTTCGGCTAAAGGTTGTGCAACCAAGTATTAGGCTGAGGGTGCCAATACTTTTGTCTGGCCCATTTTTGGAGTTTTGTGTGAAATGATCAATGTTTTGCTTTTTGCTACATTCTCTTTTGCTACATTCTCTTTTGTGTTTTTTCATTTGAGACAAATTAAATGAAGATAATGCCAAAGAATTTGTGATGCAGTAATTTTCAGGAAGAAACTGAGTATTATCTGACAGAATTGCAGGGGTGTCAATACTTTTGGCCACAACTGTATAATTGAGGTAGAGGAAAGGATCAAGCTGCACTTCAATCTGGATAATAGTTCATAAAATTATTTTATTTATTAGATATTATCTATCTATCTATCTATCTATCTATCTATCTATCTATCTATCTATCTATCTATCTATCTATCTATCTGTCTTATAAAAACAAAGAAACACCTCAACATTTTGACGTGTTACTGGCGTTCATCGCCCTTAGTCTTAGAAGGGCTATGACTAAGGGCGGTGTACGCCTGAAATGCGTCAGAATATTGAAGTCTTTCTTTGTTTGTGTATGCCTTTAATGGATATCTAATAAAGAAAAAGAATTTCATGGACTGTTATTCCATGCAGCTTGATCCTTTCCTGTACCTCAAATACATGCCCAGAATAGTTCCTGTACCTCACAAGCATCTACTCCTGCCTCAGAAAAAGAGCATTGTGCCCCATGCTATTGTGCAAAACTGTGATTAAAATGTATTGTGCGCATGCATATAATATGTGGGCACCTGCGGAGTGGCTGCACAAGTGGTTTAAAACCACTACTTTTTACAATCACTGTGTCAAGTCCCGTCGTTTTTTTCCGGCGCAGCGGTACTTACGGTAGCTACGCACAGAACTGTCAGAATTGGCATAGGAGCACAATCTACAGCAATTCTGAGAGTTCTCTATGCACAGAACTGTAAAATGCGGCATAGATCGTGCTCCTATGCCAATTCTGACAGTTCTGTACGTAGATAAGTCCCGCTGCGCCAGCAAAAGCCGACGGGACTTGACACAGTGATTGTAAAAAAGTAGTGTTTTTAAACCACTTGTGCAGCCTCTCCCCAGATGCCCACATATTATATTCCTGTGCACAATAAACTGTATTACATTTTATAACAACCAAGGGTCGGTCTGAAGTGCTTGGATGCGATTTGTGAGTTTGTGATGAGCTAATATACAAAAGTGAAACTATTTTATGAGTTTTCTTGGATTCTGACACAGTTTGATGGTCCATGGGATGTATTGTATATGTGGTTGACCTGTGCTTCTGGGAATGTGGTTTTTATATGTCTGCTTCACAGGAATGTCTTTGGTGGCGAGTAAGGCCGGCTTCACACCACGGTTTTATGGATCCAGGGCTGTACTGTGTGAACCCCTTTGTCTGCTCTTTTGCATATGTAAAGCACCATGGAATCTAATGGCGCTATATAAATAAATAATAATAATTGTTAAGTCCCCTGGCATCGCTCCCCAGCTCACCTCTCCCGGGTCGGCATCCTCTGCTTCTCTGCCGACCGGGCATCCAGCGTCCAGGCATACTGTGTCTCGAAGCCGTCGCCAGATTCCCTTCCTGTCAGCTGACCACCAGGCTCACACATGAGCATATTACAATGGTCGTATTCATGTGACCAATCAGCAGCGCACTAGGTGCACTCCTCCCCTGTGACTCTAGGGGCCGACACAGTTTAGCCTGACACTCCCCTCGACCAAAAGCTGCACTTCCTCTGGTATATCAGGCCACCTCTACTGATGGGAGGTGCCTGATTATTAAGTCAGTTTGCTTCTGCCTTGCTGACTGTTGGTCAGGCATTCCTTGTACTCTGTTTCCTGGAACCCCTGCACTGCTCTTCCCCGGTAGCACCATTCCTGTTCTCCTAGCTTTGTACCCTGTTATCCCGGACTCCTTAGCTGTGCTGTAGCATAGGCTAACCTTACAAGCCGCCCCCCTGGTACTAGCAGCTGTGGTATTTAGACCCCCTGGGCTTGCCCCTGACAATCCCTGTAATGGGGTTGGTTATAACTAGGACCAGCTCACCCAGGGGAATTCGGTACCACGGCCCAGTGGGTCCACTCTAAGGCACCTTCCCACAGAAGCGTGACAATAATCATGTGCAAAAGCTTCAAATTTGTGGTGAATTCCACTATTGTTAATTGCCTTTATATTTCCAAGATTTGAGTAGCTAGGAATTTTTTATGTTGGGTTTCTAAGGTAGCAATTTCTTCACAGAGATTATGAATTATTTGCTTTTTTGTTTGTTGAGAAGCAATGTAATGGAAATTATTTCATCCCAACTCACTGCCTTGTGTGCTTCCCAGAGAATTGGGGTATCTACCCCTAGGGTGTTATTAATTTCAAAGTAGTTGGCCAGAGATGTGGAAATGCATTTTTTAATGTCTTCTGAGTTCAGTATGGAACTCATTGAGCCTCCATGTTTGGTAGATTGCATATGGCTTTTGGAATTTGAGGCATACTGACACAATTGAGTGATCTGAGTGTATTACTGGGAGAATTTCTGCTCATATGGTTGTTAGCAATAGGGATCGTGGTATGAAAATGTAGTGTAATCTGTGGTAGGAGCTATGTGAGCATGAGTAAAAGGTGTAATCACGATCAGAGGTAGGTATCACCAGTAGTGATGAGCGAGCATGCTCGCCACTACTCGGTACTCGCATGAGTATCACTGTACTCGGGCTACTCGGCGAGCACCGAGTAATCTCGCGATTCTCGTGCTGTGCTCGTGGTCCTCATCCCTGCATGTTGGCGCTCTTTAGAGAGCCAGCCCACATGCAGGGATTGGCTGGCAGACCACTGCAATGCCACAGCCCTGTTAGTTGTGGCATTGCAGTGATTCGCCGGCCTGCACAGCGTGACCGAGCCTTTATAAGACCCGGCCGCGCTGTGCTCTGCACACACTCTCCCTACACTCACTGTCTGGATGGCTGTCTGCTGCTGCTTAGGGACAGATTTGCGGCCCTCATAGGTAGATCCAGAGCAGGGCTGCAAACTGCTGCTGACCACAACAGTCCTTCTCAGGACTAATCTAGGAGGATATAGGCAGAGTGATCCAGATCGAAGTCCAAGCTTTACAGTGACCAGAACAGTCCTCAGGAGATTGTTGGAGCTGACTAGCTGTATACAGGCAGGTTTTAAAATCCAACTTTCCTGTGACCTGAACAGTCACCAGACTGTTATACGTAATAGCTTTATACAGGTTAGGTTCTAAATTCCAACTTTCCTGTGACCTGAACAGTCACCTGACTGTTGTACTTGATAGCTTTATACAGGTTAGGGTCTAAAATCCAACTTTCCTTTGACCTGAACAGTCACCAGACTGTTATACTTAATAGCTTTATACAGGTTAGGTTCTAAAATCCAACTTTCCTGTGACCTGAACAGTCACCTGACTGTTGTACTTGATAGCTTTATACAGGTTAGGGTCTAAAATCCAACTTTCCTGTGACCTGAACAGTCAACTGACTGTTGTTCTTGATAGCTATATACAGGTTAGGGTCTAAAATCCAACTTTCCTGTGACCTGAACAGTCACCTGACTGTTGTACTTGATAGCTTTATACAGGTTAGGGTTTAAAATCCAACTTTCCTGTGACCTGAACAGTCACCTGACTGTTGTACTTCATAGCTTTATACAGGCAGGTTCTAAAATCCAACTTTCCTGTGACCTGAACAGTCACCTGACTGTTGTACTTGATAGCTTTATACAGGCAGGTTCTAAAATCCAACTTTCCTGTGACCTGAACAGTCACCTGACTGTTGTTAACTTGATAGCTTTATACAGGTTAGGGTCTAAAATCCAACTTTCCTTTGACTTGAACAGTCACCTGACTGTTGTAGTTGATAGCTTCATACAGGTTAGGTTCTAAAATACAACTTTCCTGTGACCTGAACAGTCACCTGACTGTTGTACTTGATAGCTTTATACAGGTTAGGGTCTAAAATCCAACTTTCCTGTGACCTGAACAGTCACCAGACTGTTGTACTTGATAGCTTTATACAGGTTAGGGTCTAAAATCCAACTTTCCTGTGACCTGAACAGTCACCAGACTGTTGTACTTGATAGCGTTATACAGGTTAGGGTATAAAATCCAACTTTCCTGTAACCTAAACAGTCAACTGACTGTTGTACTTGATAACTTTATACAGGTTAGGGTCTAAAATCCAACTTTCCTGTGACCTGAACAGTCACCTGACTGTTGTACTTGATAGCTTTATACAGGTTAGGGTCTAAAATCCAACTTTCCTTTGACTTGAACAGTCACCTGACTGTTGTAGTTGATAGCTTCATACAGGTTAGGTTCTAAAATACAACTTTCCTGTGACCTGAACAGTCACCTGACTGTTGTACTTGATAGCTTTATACAGGTTAGGGTCTAAAATCCAACTTTCCTGTGACCTGAACAGTCACCAGACTGTTGTACTTGATAGCTTTATACAGGTTAGGGTCTAAAATCCAACTTTCCTGTGACCTGAACAGTCACCAGACTGTTGTACTTGATAGCGTTATACAGGTTAGGGTATAAAATCCAACTTTCCTGTAACCTAAACAGTCAACTGACTGTTGTACTTGATAACTTTATACAGGTTAGGGTCTAAAATCCAACTTTCCTGTGACCTGAACAGTCACCTGACTGTTGTACTTGATAGCTTTATACAGGCAGGTTCTAAAATCCAACTTTCCTGTGACCTGAGCAGTCAACTGACTGTTGTACTTGATAGCTTTATACAGGTTAGGGTCTAAAATCCAACTTTCCTGTGACCTGAACAGTCACCAGACTGTTGTACTTGATAGCTTTATACAGGGAGGTTCTAAAATCCAACTTTCCTGTGACCTGAACAGTCACCTGACTGTTGTACTTGATAGCTTTATACAGGTTAGGGTCTAAAATCCAACTTTCCTGTGACCTGAACAGTCACCAGTCTGTTGTCGCAGTATACAGGCAAAATGCGCAAGGGCGTTGGCAAGGGAGAAGGAAGTGGATGTGATGGTGGTGCAGGCAGAGACCGAGGTCGTGTGCAAGCACTAATTTCGCAACAACAAAGTGGCACATCTACTCGCTCGCACGTCCTGTTCCAAATTCTTGGGGCCCGCAGCAGTACACCGCTCTTGAACCAAGAGCAGTGTCAACAGGTTGTTACTTGGATAGCGGATAATGCTTCAAGTCAGATGGGCACCTCCACAAACACCCTGTCTTCCACACGGTCAAGTGTCAGTAGCCGTCATACTGCACTGCACATTTCCCAACCTGATCCTCCTTCCTACCACCAGGCCGAGTACACGTCCACAGACATTACTGATCCCACACTAGGACACTCGGAAGAGCTGTTCACGTATCCATTCGCAGAATCTGGCCTCTCGCCAGCTCCTGTTGAAGTGGGTGATGAGATGGTATGTACAAATGCCCAAACATTTGAGCAGCCACGTTCTCACGAAGGGAACCTTGGCAACGTGTCTCAACAAGCGGTGGACGATGATGAGACACAATTGCCAGGAAGTCAGGAGGAGGATTAGGGTGCGGAAGAGGAAGACGACGTGTAGGATGATCCAGTAGCTGACCCAACCTGGCAGGAGGATATGCAGAGCGAGGACAGCAGTGCACAGGGGGAGGGAGGCGTAGCATCCCAACAGGCAGTAAGAAGCAGGGTCGTGTCCGCAGGCAGAAGGCAGGCAACTGTTCCCCAGAACAACAACACAACACAAGGTGCCTGTGCAAATGTTAGGTCTTCCCGAGTCTGGCAGTTTTTTAAGTTGGCTCCAGATGACTCTAAAAAGGCCATTTGCAACACCTGCCATTCCAGCATCAGCAGGGGTACGAAAACTAGCAGCCTGACCACCACCAGCATGATCAGGCACATGTCAGCCAAGCACCCGACTTTGTGGGAAGTACAACCGAGTCGAGGAGGGGTGCTTGCTGATGTCACTGCTACGTCTTCGCGTGTTGTGCGTGCGAGCCAATCCCCTGTCCATGCTGGCCGCGAACAAGCCTCCGGCCCTGCACCTGACGTTGCCCACGAACAAATAACACCACCATCAAGCACGTCCTTGTCCCAGCGCAGCGTTCAATTATCCATTCAGCAAACCTTTGAACGCAGGCGAAAATACGCTGCCAACGCCCCACATGCCACAGTCCTAAATTATCACATTTCGCGACTGCTTGCGCTAGAAATGTTATCTTCCCGGCTGGTGGAGACGGAAGCATTCCGCGACCTGATGGCGGCTGCTGTCCCACGTTACTCGGTCCCCAGCCGCCACTATTTCTCCAGATGTGCCGTCCCCGCATTGCATAACCACGTGTCACAAAGCATCACACGTGCCCTGAACAACGCTGTTTCAGCCAAAGTCCACCTAACCACATACATGTGGACAAGTGCTTGTGGGCAAGGCCGCTACATCTCCTTGACGGCACACTGATTCATATTGTGGAAGCTGGGACCCAGTCTGATCGAGGGACGGAACACGTCCTTCCCACACCAAGGATTGCAGGACCAACCTCAGTTATGGTTTCACCCAGACTCTACAGCTCCGGAATGTCATGCTCCTCAGCCTCCTCCTCCTCTTCCTGCGCATCCTCATCCACTTTACCCTCCACACCAGTCCCAAGCTGGAAGCACTGCAGCACTGCCTCTGCGAAGCCGCAACAGGCTGTGCTGAAGCTAATATGCATAGGTGACAAACCCCACAATGCAGAAGAGGTGTGGACAGCTCTGAAACAGCAGGCAGATCACTGGCTCACACCTCTGAACCTAAAGCCAGGAAAGGTTGTGTGTGAGAATGGCCGGAACCTGGTGGCAGCTTTGAGGCGAGGCCAGCTGACGCATGTTCCCTGCGTGGCCCATGTGCTCAACCTGGTGGTTCAGCGGTTTATAAAGTCATACCCAGAGCTGTCTGATCTGCTGGTAAAAGTTCGCCGCATGTCTGCACATTTTCGCAAGTCACCTGCTGCTTCAGCCGGCCTTGCCGGCTTTCAGCGCCGTTTGCGCCTTCCGGCCCACAGACTGGTGTGTGATGTCCCCACGCGTTGATATTCAACTCTGCATATGTTGGGCAGGATATGTGAGCAGAAGAGGGCAGTTGTTGAGTACCTGCATCACCTAAGCCGTCGGGAAATGGGTCAAACTCCACATTAACACCTGAGGAGTGGAGATGGATGTCGGACCTATGTACCGTCCTCCAAAACTTTGAGGACTCCACCAAGATGGTGAGCGGCGATGACGCCATTATTAGCGTCTCCATACCGCTACTCTGCCTTCTAAAATGGTCTCTGCTGAAAAACAAAGAGGATGCGTTGCAGGCGGAGCGCGATGAGTTTGAGCAAGAAACAGTAGTGGGTGTGGGTGATAACACACAGCCCAGCCTCATCTCATCAGAACGTGCAGTGGAGGACTATGACGTGGAGGAGGAGGATGAAGACATGGAGCAACTCTCTGGCCAAATTGAGGATATGACATGCACACCAGTCATACCCTCGCTTCAGCGTGGCTGGCCAGAGGACAGGGGAGATGAGGAGGAGGAGGACAGCATGTTCAGTCATCATGTTGGTCTGGATACTGAAGTGATGGCTGTTAAGAGTCTGGCGCACATGGCTGACTTTATGGTAAGCTGCCTGGCTCGTGACCCTCGCGTTCAGAAAATCTTGGCCGACAATCAGTACTGGTTGGCAACACTCTTAGACCCACGCTACAAGGAGAACTTTATGTCTCTCATTCCTGAGGCGGAGATGTCAGCCAAAATGCTGCAGTTCCAGAAGGCCATAGTGACGGAAGTAGGCAAAGCATTCCCCTCACAAAACGCTAGCGGCATAGGTCAGGAATCGGTGGACAACCAAGGTGTACGGCTGAGAGGGGCACAAGTCCAATCCGCCAGAGGTAGGGGAACACTCTTTATGAAGTGGGACAGTTTTCTCAGCCCCTCACGTACCACAGCCCCAGAGGTGCGGGGTAGTGCCACAAGAAATGCTAAGTTTGGCCAGATGCTGAAGGAGTACCTTGCAGATCGAAACAACTGTACTGCGACATTCCTCTGTGCCTTACAATTATTGGGTCTCCAAGCTGGACACATGGCATGAATTGGCTCTCTACGCCTTGGAAGTCCTGGCTTGCCCTGCCACTAGCGTTTTGTCAGAGCGTGTTTTCAGTGCCGCAGGTGGAATCATTACTGATAAACGCACCCGCCTGTCAACTGAAAATGCTGACACCACATCAAACAAATTTCAAACGGAATCAAGGGTATCTTTAAAATCACAATTTTTATTATCAAGCTTAAAACCAAGCGTAATGGCTTAATAACGTCAACAATTGTTTTACAAAAATGGAGACAACAAGAATGGTATGAGTATGGAGAAATTAATTACAGTTTTCTTATTATCAAGAGGACAGCGCTTCACAGCATGCTGAAGGGGCCGGAGAGCAACACTCAAAAATCTGCAGTTTAGTTACACCAATTTAGCTATGATGAGATTACTATCAAAATCTCACAGATATTGGACATAAAATATGATCCAAACTGAATGCTGACAGGCTGACTCTGATCAAGGGTTGGATTGGGCCAGACTTCACCACACCACCAACAAATGACAGCGGAATTTAAATTTTGTTCTGGGAATTTGCCATGTACCTCCACTCACCCATGGGGTACACACTTCTGGACTTTGGCTAATCGCTGGACTGCTCCTCCTTCTCCTCATGTGCCACCATGATGACCGTTACAATAGTTAGGCTGTTGTTTCAGGTATACCCCCAGTGGTAAATTTTTTCGCCCATTATTTTAGAATGGGCATTACCACGACAGGAGACCCGCTCCTTTTCAATGGGAAAAATGTTTTGAGGCCCTCCTGCACGTCTCTATCCAGGGACAATGTGGAGCCTCCCAATTTTTGGCTGCCCTGCCAAAGGGCTATACTACAATACACCCACTTCAGGTTTACAGGCCCTACTGCACGTCTCTATCCAGGGACAATGTGGAGCCTCCCAATTTTTAGCTGCCCTGCCAAAGGGCTATACTACAATACACTTACTTCAGGTTTACAGGCCCTCATGCATGTCTGTATGCATGGCTCATTGTTGAACCTCCCAATTTTTGTCTGCCCTGCCAAAGGGCTATACTCCAATACACCCACTTCAGGTTTACAGGCCTTCATGCACGTCTCTATCCAGGGACAATGTGGAGCCTCCCAATTTTTGGCTGCCCTGCCAAAGGGCTATACTACAATACACCCACTCCACGTTTACAGGCCCTCATGCATGTCTGTATGCATGGCTCATTGTTGAACCTCCCAATTTTTGGCTGCCCTGCTAAAGGGCTATACTACAATGCACCCACTTCAGGTTTACAGACCCTACTGCATGTCTCTATCCAGGGACAATGTGGAGCCTGCCAATTTTTGGCTGCCCTGCCAAAGGGCTGTACTACAATACACCCACTCCACGTTTACAGACCCTCATGCATGTCTGTATGCATGGCTCATTGTTGAACCTCCCAATTTTTGGCTGCCCTGCCATAGGGCTATACTACAATACACCCACTCCACGTTTACAGGCCCTCATGCATGTCTGTATGCATGGCTCATTGTTGAACCTCCCAGTTTTTGGCTGCCCTGCCAAAGGGCTATACTACAATACACCCACTTCAGGTTTACAGGCCCTACTGCATGTCTCTATCCAGGGACAATGTGGAGCCTCCCAATTTTTGGCTGCCCTGCCAAAGGGCTATACTACAATACACCCACTCCACGTTTACAGGCCCTCATGCATGTCTGTATGCATGGCACATTGTTGAACCTCCCAATTTTTGGCTGCCCTGCCAAAGGGCTATACTACAATACACCTACTTCAGGTTTACAGGCCCTCATGCATGTCTGTATGCATGGCTCATTGTTGAACCTCCCAATTTTTGGCTGCCCTGCCAAAGGGCTATACTACAATACACCCACTTCAGGTTTACAGGCCCTACTGCACGTCTCTATCCAGGGACAATGTGGCTATAAAATTCAAGAATGCGCACATAGGGTGATATCTTCTTTAAAGAAGAACAAGAGGTTATACAAAAGAGGCTGCTCACCTGATACAGTTGTGAAAACCCACAACTGGTGATGACCGCTCAAATACAAGTAGCTGCTGCAGGACCGTACTTTCCACAGATCCCTGTGGTATAATCAGCTCCCAGGACACAGTACCTCGAGGTCCGCGCTGCCACTTCAGAAAGGGACAAAAGAAGCCAGTACAAGAGAATGTCTGGATCAATGATTCTTCTTTATTATCCTATATGGATAATAAAGAAGAATCATTGATCCAGACATTCTCTTGTACTGGCTTCTTTTGTCCCTTTCTGAAGTGGCAGCGCGGACCTCGAGGTACTGTGTCCAGGGACAATGTGGAGCCTCCCAATTTTTGGCTGCCCTGCCAAAGGGCTATACTACAATACACCCACTTCCTTACAATGGGCACTTCAGGTTTACAGCCCTCATGCACATTTCTATCCAGGGGCATTGGTGAACCTCCCAATTTTGGACTGCCCTGGCAAAGGAAAATACTACAATAGACTCAGTTCCTCAAAATGGGCACATTATGTCAAGACAGGCCTTCATGTACGTCTCTTCTCAGGGTCATCGGAGTGCCGCACAATGTTTTCACGTAAAATCTTTCATGTAATCACAAAAAGTAACATACACCAGCTGTATATCACTATTGGGTATATGCCCTTAACATTTCCACCCTGAATATTCATTTTGGTGTCATTTTGGAAGGTTTTCTGGTGACTCCGTAAAATTGGCGTGAAACTCGGACAAGATTGTTCACAGCTGTGACTTTTGAGTGAGAAATGCTTCCAGGGGTCTTCCCCATGGTGTTGCCATGTCATTTCAGCACTCTTCTGAGACTTTTGTGACATTTTTAGGGTTTCTACATGCTGCCAGCAGTCATTTCATAAAAATACTCGGGTCTCCCATAGGATAACATTGGGCTCGGTGCTCGGGCCGAGTACACGAGTATCTTGGGATGCTCGGCCCGAGCTTCGAGCACCCGAGCATTTTAGTACTCGCTCATCACTAATCACCAGATTTCTACCAGGGTCAGGGATTATAGTGCACATATATCTAAGGAGAGATCTCTGCAGGATAGGGAGTTTTTATTTTTTGTTGAATCTAGAATCCGGTCAATTGACCGGTTGAAGTCTCTGCCTATAAGGGGGATTGCTTCTTGAAAGGAGCGGAATTTACCGATTTTGGATAACATCCAGCGCACTTGCTTCCTATTAGATGCGTACAGGTTGCCAACAGTCACCATGCTCCACGCCAACAGGCCCTTGATAAATATATAGTGTCCCTCCGGGTCAGTGATTTGACTACTATGGAGGAATGGGATGTCCTTGGCAAAGGCTATGTAGAGCCCTTTTGTGGGAAGGGAGCATGATACTGCCGGTCAAAGTGAGCTTTTCAAATGTAGAAATTTTGTCTAATTGAAAATGCGTTTCTTGAAGTAACAAAGTGTAAAATTTCTCTTTTCTGAGATGAGCAAATGTCTGTGATCTAGATATGGGTGAGTTAAGTCCATGGGTGTTGAAATTAGCTATGTTAAATAGCTTTTGATCTTTGTTCATTTTGTGCTGAGTGGGTGATGTATTCTCGCTTGGTGAGATATCCATTCTGAACCAGGACAGAGAGGGAAAGAGGGGGAGAGAGAAGAAAGTAGAAAAAGCAGTATTAATTGCAGGTACTCTGGAAAAAAAATTACAAATTCAGTAAACAACAGTTTACAGGGGAACACTCAGTGTCGATACAGTTACTGGTACTTCATTGTACTCTTACTAGGCGAAGTTCATTTAGGGCATTCTTCTGGTGGCAAGAAAGAAAGCTGGTTGAGATCAAGAAAGGGAAGGAGAGAGGCTGAAAGTTTTACCTAGAGTTGCAGCTAGTCTTTTTTTTGCCTTATCTCAACTAGCTGTGGTGTATAGTTATGTGTCTGTTCTCCATCTACCCTCTAGTAGGTCAGGGGCAAGAAAAGGTCCATACAGAATAGCACAGAGGCGAGTTCCTTCATAAATCAAAAAGTCTCATTTCTCCTCCGGGAGATATCACAGCCTTTTATGTGCAGATGTGGGGCTTTAAATGTTGGTACCTGTCATATTGAGTCTCTGCAGTAGACCGTGACATAGATCTTGCAAGTTCCTCTCCCCAAGACCCTCAGTCATCCTCAATAGGGATGGGCGAATCTACTCGCTAGGACTCGTTACTCGGCGAGTAGTAAGGGACTCGCAGGACTCGGTACTCGGCGAGTTTCCCAGTGATGACTCGCACGAGTCCAATGCAAATCAATATCAATCCTAGTTTTGTCAGAAACACTGACAAAACTAGGATTGCCATTGTTTGCATTAGACTCGTGCGAGTCATCACTGGCTACTGTGCCAGTGATAGCAGGGAGACTCGCAAAGTAACTGCTGTTTCTTTGCGAGCCGAGTCCAGTTGTCTTCTCTGTGCAGCTCCAGGGTCCTAGAGCCTGCCTGCTCACAGAGATGTAGCAGTGCTTAGATTATTCTCAGTCTGCTCATTCCCTGTGCATGTAGCAGAGAGGACATCGCGTTTTGGACTACGTCGGACGGAAGAGGATTTTTTTAATTAAAGATGGAGTCCCTAATGGCTTTTTTTTTTATTTCAAATAAAAAATTTTCTCTGTGTTTTTTTAACCCTTTATTGGAGATTCTTAGTGGCTGGGTCAAACGTGGCCTGACATTAAGAATCTCGGGCTTAATACCAGCTTGTATAACAAAGCTGGTATTAACCCCTTTATTACCCAGCGTGCTACCGCCACCAGGGCTGCTGGAAGAGCGGGGTTCAGCGCCAGAGGATGGCGCTTCAATGAACGCGCCATCTTCTGGGGCGGCTGCGGGCTGCAATTTGCAGCGGGGGGTGCCCAGAAAGCTTGGGCATCCCTGCGCTGCGGATTCCAGCCCTCAGCTGCTTAGCTGTACCTGGCTAGACATAGAAATTGCGCGGAGCCCCACGCATTTTTTAAAAATTATTTAATGAATTTCAGAGTCAGAGTCTCAGAGTCAGAGTCAGAATCTCAGAATTTCATGAAATAATTTAAAAAAAATGCGTGGGGCTCCGCGCAATTTCTATGTCTAGCCAGGTACAGCTAAGCAGCTGGGGGCTGGAATCCGCAGCGCAGGGATGCCCAAGCTTTCTGGGCACCCCCCGCTGCAAATTGCAGCCCGCAGCCGCCCCAGAAGATGGCGCGTTCATTGAAGCGCCATCCTCTGGCGCTGAACCCCGCTCTTCCAGCGGCCCTGGTGGCGGTAGCACGCTGAGTAATAAAGGGGTTAATACCAGCTTTGTATTATCAGCTGGCCCTAAGCCCGAAATTTATGGCGGTCACGCCAATATTAGACATGACCGCCATGAATTTCTATTAAATTGTTTTAAAAAAAACACAACACATAGAAAATTTTTTATTAGAAATAAAAAAAAAGCCATTAGGGACTCCATCTTTAATTAAAAAAATCCTCTTCCGTCCGACGCAGTCCAAAACGCGATGTCCTCTCTGCTACATCCCCTGTGTATAGATATAGATCTCTATGCACAGGGAATGAGCAGACTGAGAACAATCTCAGCTCTGCTACATCATCTCTGTGCACAGACATTCATGTCTGTACACAGGGATTGAGCAGACTGAGAACAATCTCAGCACTGCTACATCAGGCAGCAGGCAGGCTCTAGGACCCTGGAGCTGGCAGCCAGCACAGAGGAGACAGGACTCTTATCTGTGCGAGTCAGCGATTACTTACAAAGTAAACGAGCAATGCAAATAAATGACAAAACTAGGATTGCTTCAGGCTGAAGCTTCCGAGACACATCTGCGAGTTGTAAATCTCACACTACTCGCTATTACTCGCTTCCCCATTCATTAACATTGGACTCGCTAGACTCGCAACGAGTAGCGAGTCCTGGGCTCGGACTCGCTAGAGTCAAGCGATTCCGAGTAATTTAGGATTCGCCCATCACTAATCCTCAAGAGTCTTGCTAGAGGGTCAAAGAGATGGAGTAAGATGTATAAGCCTTTGTTCAGCTTGGGATGCCAAGGTTTTGCCACCGACATCCGGGTTTTGGCAGTGGTAGTAGACCCTTTCAAATTGCGGATCTCTTTCTACCTCTTGGGGGTGTATTTGCTGTTTTGCATCTCATTCTCTAGGATTTAGGAGTGAGAATTGGTGCCTTGGTGCTGACTGGGGAAATGATGGTAGGAGAGATACTTCCGGATCCAAATATTTTTCCAGGCTAATTTCCAGCTCCCAGCAGGCCTCTCAGATCTCTGGTGATGTTCTGGCCTGTATACGTTTGTCTTTTGCTGATATAGTAATGCCAAAACGGTAGAGCCATTTGTATTGAGGTTGTTTCTGGCAAAATGCTTCCGTGAAGGGTTTGAGGAGTCGCCTTTTGTTGTGTGGTGACGGCCAGATCCTGGAAGATCATAATCTTCACTCTTTCGTAGGTGATGGTATTTGCTTCTCTGGCTCTTTTCAAAATCAGGTCTTTGCTTCGGAAGTCTAGGAAATGGCAGATCATATCTTGTGGAAGATCTTCTTTTTTAGATTTAGGTCTTAAGGCCCTGTGAACTCCCACCAGCTCTAGTGAATGTGGATCGTTTTCCATTAGTAGTTGGCTGAAGATTTCCCTTAGAGCTGAATTAAGTGCTTCTGCTGAAATCGATTCTAGGAGACCTTTTATGTTTAGGTTGTTGCGACACTCTATTCTCATGGTCCTCAAATGCTGCATGGGGTGCTGACACTCAGAGTGCAGGATAGGAGTGATGACAGTTGGTTTACAGTCGGGGTATAGTGTAGGGGCGCTGACACTCGGAGTATAGGGTAGGGGAACTGACACTCTGTGCAAAGAGTAAGGGTGCTGACACTCGGGTTACAGGGTAGGGGTGCTGGCATTCGGGGCACAGGTTAGGGGTGCTGACACTCGGGGTACAGGGTCAGGGTGCTGGCACATTGGGGTATGGGATAATTACATTGATACACTGGTCTCTTTCCCTCAGCAACCACCTTTCCCATGCTATCAGAGCATGGGAAAAATGGATGCTAGAGAAAGATGATTAATAGAGCAGGATATAGGACTGGCTGGATGCTGAAGGAAAGAGCTTCTTTTCCTCATTACCCTGCTTTCCCATTCTCTGCTCTGCTGCTATCCCTCTTTCCCTACTGCTACATTCTAAATTATAGCCTATATGATGCTGGACACACACACTCGGGCCATCACTTACAGTTATTTCAACAGAGCTGTTTGAGTCAATGGCCACCTCTAACAATAAAGGGCACTGTCTCCTTTCTTATTGTAATGCTCTGCTGCAGAGTGTAAGAGACTTGGTGTGTCATTATATGCATGCACCATGCTATGCAAGCACGCACATCTGAGCAGGACACTGATCTGCAACTGATTAGTTCAGTCACCGTGAGTCACTGATAATAAACAAATCACTTGTGAACCCAGGTGATTTACTGTGTGCACTAAAGTCAGTGCTAAAGCGCCTGGTGGGTGTCAGCACCATTGCTACCTGCACGCTTGCAAACTGACAGGGGGGAGAGCAGGATGGAGCAAGGGCCCACCGGGGGTTTACCCAGTACCTTTCAGCGGCCAAGACCGACACTGTCCGGGCAGTAGATCACTCTCTTAAACCCCCTATATATAGCCACATTCTGCAGAAATTTGCTTTTTTAGTTACCTGAACAAAGTCACATTACTGCTTCCAAAGCCGGGAATTTTTGTGTTGTAATGAAAGAGATTCCACTCCTTTTCCCATCCCCATAATTCCTCATGATAGAAGCTCTGTTGTAGATACATCTCAGAGCAGAGCAAAGCGGGGAAAAAAGCCAGCGGGTGACAGAGACACTACGCATTATCTACCAGGAGCACTTGTGCAGGACAATTCAATGGCAACCAGCAGGCAAATAAAAACTAACCTTTGGTCGGTAATTTTTTGTGAAACAGGGCAGATTTAAAAATGATTTTTAAATTTAAAAAAATATTAAATATAATATACATTACTATAAACTGCATTGTGAACTTGGAAAAAAATATTTTATTGGTTTTTGGGGTCAGCTGCAACTCTTTTAAAGATTAAAATCTCTGTTTTTTTAAAATTTTGGGTACCTTTACACGTCGCAACAATTCATGCAATTTTTACTTGCAAATTTGGGCCACGTCACACACACAGATTTTCTGTGCAGATATTTTTTCACAGATCCTGGTTGCATGAAATCATGGACACATTGGCTATTTGTATATGGCCACAAAAAGGATCAATTTGTCCATGATTTCACTGCAACCAGAGATCTGTGAAAAATATCTGCACAGATATCTGTTTGTTGAAAATGGCCCTTAGGGGGCCCCTTTACAAAACAAACCCAAATTTTTCTGTCCAACTTCTGGGCCAACTCACTGGTTTTCATTGAAAACAGGGGCACATTGTTCCATTTTGTTGCCCCTGTACAAATGTAACAATGTGTCCATGATTTTTCACTGTAACCAGTAAGTTTCAAAATGAAATTGCATGCAAAGGTTTTCGACGTGTAAAGGGACCCTTGCATTTGGGGAATATATTTAAATGTTTAAAAATGAAAATTTTTGTTTGCCAATTATACAGTATATATATGCCAACTTCAATGTAGGGATTTTAAATACTTATCTGTCTTGTATAAAGTCAAGTTAAT